>JANAVB010015397.1:26183054-26210554 GCA_029216955.1 Iris pallida
TGAACTGCTAATATGATTTGAGGCTTGAGAATGAATTGATAACATTGCCCCTTATGCTTAATGCTGTTGGAACAAGTAGACACTTGAATAATAAGATGCCTTATGAATGATAGAATAAGAAATGAACTGGCTATGCTATCGACCCAATGAACTGAATGAAACACTAGAATCATGTACTCTCTGTATATCTGTTGCAAGAATATAAAATACTGTTTGTCCCTTATAAGAATTGAATGAATGAATAAATGTCCCTATGAAATGAATAAATATTACGTTCCTCTTAAGAAAGGAATGATATGAGATACGTCGCAATGAAGCAATGAATGAGAAATGATGAAGCCGGGATCGTTGAGATCACCAAATAAAATGATGGTAATGATGAAATGAATAAGTCATTGAATATGACTAATGATGCACTGTTGCCTTTACTTTCCTTAATATATTTTACCATGCGATTTTGTTCACAATCGAGTCGGACACGCATTCGCATGGTCATGACAACTTGTATACAAGGTTTGAGTATTAATTTTCTCGAACGGTTCCTAGGGCCCTGGGGACCGATTCGGCCTAGGAGGAAATAATGATGAGTGCTATGGAAGCATGAATAAGGCGGGATGGCATAGAGGCTCGCCACCTACTATGCTGACCGTATTATCTTGAAATAAAAAGAGTCCATATGGTTTAACAACACCAGTGACCATGTAGTCGGGATGCATGCTAATGAATGTTTTGTGCAGGCAGAGTAAGTATATCGAATAACCTATATTTGATGCAGGTACGAGAAGTCGGCTATCGGTAAGAAATCACATAATTGTGATATTGTATAAGTTGGTTTAACTTGCCTGCTTAACATGTTCCATTCAGTAAGCTAGAAAGATGCCTTACTATAAATAGTGCTCAAACATAACATCCATGCTAAGTGATGCTTGAAGTGAGAATTGTCATAACATGTTTAAGATGTTAATGTTAACGACGCCTCAATGACGCCCTTGCATGATAACACCAAGAATGCTATAATGATATGTCCACATAAATATTGCTAAGAATATATTTACATGCTTCACCATGATTATTGTCCATGAACTGTAAACTGATTTTAGGCCCCAAATAGAAAGATCATTCTATTAAATGCTTGCTAAACTTGACCAGTTAGTGTTAGTTTAGGCGAGTGGGTTGGATTCTGCTCGCCAGTACATAGATGATGTGCTGACCCACGTTTTGTGGGCATGTGCTCCTGCTTAGAATGTTCTACACACAAAGATTGGCTTGATTGGTCCCACGGCATCGAAGATTTGTTGGACATACAGAACCTCTTCTTGCACAAGATGATGTCTTCTGTTTATAAAGGGCATAATATATGAAATATTGTAATCAGTTGTACCAGTGAGATTGTAAGCCAAGTCGGTACATCGAGTTGTAATCCAATGTATCCAAATATCAAATGTAAGCTGTACAACATTGTTCAGTTGACTTTCAATGTAAAGTAGAATTTGTTGTAAGCATTGTACTTCAATACAAGTCTTGTACACTTCTTCAATTATCAATAAAGAGAATAAAGTTTTATATATCTCTGTGTGACTTCAAGTTATCCTTTTATCTCCGCTGCTATAAAGAAGTGATCTATTTCTATTCAATGAAAAAGATTGTCCTCATTAACTTCAATTTATCTGCTTCTGCCGCTACGATGTGTTCCTATTTGAAGTAAATCAATTATATACCATCTTTGCCTTGTACAAGTGTAATACCAGACTTGTACGGCATCACGCCCAAGCGAGGATGATCTATTCCAAGAGCTAAAATATATGAATAAACGACTCTACAAATCGGGGCGTGACAGACCGACCCCCCATTTTTTTTCATATACAACGGTAGGTTCGGTCTAGCCTGGCCCGGTCAGGCCAGCCCGAGTCCGACCCGGCTGAACCAGAAAATTGAATTTTTTTTGAATCTTTGGTCCCCCATTTACCAAAATACCCCCACTATATGACCGTTTAAGGGGTATTTTGGTCAAGATTCGATTTTAGCAGCCGTATACTAAAAAAGCTTAGACAACCACGCCAATCATATACTAAAAAATCTTAGACGACCACGCTAGTCGTATACTAAAAAGGAAGAAACAAAGACACTCTTTCCAACTCACTCAAGAGTTATCTTTATATTTATGTTCTTATGAAGAAGAAGATGAATCTTCAAATCACTTCACCATTTTAGAATGGTGGAAAAAATACGACAAAAGATTTTTTATACTTTCTACAATAGCATGTGATCTACTAATGGTGCCGGTGTCCATAGTAGCATCGGAGTCTTGTTTCAGTGCAGGATCAAAGATTTTGAGCGTAAAGAGGAGCCGTTGAAGCCAGATATCTTGGAAGCTTGTGTATGTGTTCAAGATTAAATTTTAGCAAATAAAAGAATCCAAAACAAGAAAGATGAAGCTGCTGACATCAACGAGCTGGACTTGGAATCACTTACAATGGGTGAAGCTTCTGGAAACGAGGAGGAGGAGGAAGAAGAATGACTCAAAGGTATGACAAAAAAAGCTAAACTTAAAAAAAAACTTGGAAAAAAAATTACTAGAAAAAAAAACAAAAAACGAACAAATAAAACTTAGAACAAAAAACTAATTAATCAAAAAATAACAAAAAAAAGCCCTAAACTTAAAATAAAATTTTTAACTCTGTTTATGACAAGCAAAGCTTGCATTACCGGTCCCAAGCCCGAATAAAAGAGGAGAGAAAAAAAAAACAAAAAAAAACTTAAAAAGAATAAAATAACAAAGTAAACTTAAATTTTAAAAGAACATAAAATTAAAAAAATAAAAAATCATTAAAAAAAGTAAAAATAAAATAAAATAAATTTGACCGGACCGGCCCGTACCCGAACCCGGCTCGCCCGAGCCCGCAACCCAGTCCGCCTACGAATCGGACCAGCCCAGCCCACCCTTACCCAAGCCGAGTCGCTGGGCCGGGCGGGGCTCAGATCCTTCGAACCTGCCACCGGTCCGAGCTGGGCCCGGACCAAGTCCTGTTGGACCCGGTTTTCTTTGGGACGGTCCAGCCCAGATCACACCTTGAATCAGATCGTATAGGAATAGTAGAAAATTATGTCACGAATGTACTAAATATTCGACGCATGTCATTTTGGTGGTAACTGGTGTGTCACTGCTGCTGGTATTTTCGCCAGCTGATCCTTTGTCAAATCTAATCAACTTCGCATTCGCAGGCGGTAGAGCACTAAAAATTTCCCGTCCAAGGAGTGGGGAATAAGCTACTAGCTGTCGCTTTAATATTCGTGTCATCTTTCACTACTTTTTTCTTCTTTTTTTTCCTATAATTTATTAGCAAAATTAGAAAGATAGCTGCTACTTGTCACGCCCCGCTCCCGCATGAGCGATCATCCTCGCTAAGGCGTGATGCCGCACGGGCCTAGGTTACGCCCGTGCAAGGCTAAGTCCAGAAACGGCCGATTTGAGCTAGGCCACAGAGTCGCACAGAGTGTCCCTATTTGCAGCGAAAAATAAATGAACACAAATTGAAGCAAATTCAACTCTTTATTGATATTCAAGAAGTTTACAAGCAGTGCTAGGCCGATATTACAAATCGCTCAAGCTCTCTCTCTCTCTCTGAAACATAAAAGGCGTGCCAAGTGGCTTACAACATAGAATGATTCAGGGTGATGTTCCGATACATTATGTCCTGTATATGGTGCTTCAGCTCCTTGCAACGCTCCAAGGCTCCAGAGATAGCTCCGTGCCTTAGCACGTTCGAGGGAAGCTACACACCCGACGACGTCTCCTGCATCCTGCAAGCAGACTGTGGGGTTATCAGTACATTATTATACACTGGTGCGGAGGCTAGCTCGCCCACAATGCTATCATTACCAAACACGTTTTATTTTACTTTTGTGCATCGCTTATCATTCATTGTCTTTCTAATCTTGCCTTTAGGATCAATTTTATGGCATATTTTATAGCCTATCTCATGTTGCCGAAATACAAGTGTCGCATGGAAATACATGCACAACTTACCCATACTTACCGTCCGGCCTTGCCTGTCCAAAGTAAACCAAGTTAGTCAACAATTCATAGGAAATAACCTAACGTGATTCATGTGAACTTTCAATGTCAAGGTCGTGTCCCTGCCTTGGGTCCTAGCGCGTCGTAGGCGTATTTTCTAACTCTTTTGCCGAAGTACTCTCGATTATCTGGTGTGTTATATTCAAGCATGTTCAGAAGGCACACCATTTAGTTAACTTAGACTAATTTGATTTCAATGCAAGGACTTGCACGTGGATTGCCACCAGCAAAGCCCACTTAATCTATATGCATCGGTCGCTGGCATCACAAGCCAATTTGGACATGTTTCCCCTTGGTAATTTCTTACCTATCATGGCGTGCGACTTGGTACACCCTGATAGTCTTTTGAAATACCCGACCTTACGTCTTTCTGGGTGGCCAAGCCCACCCCCAGGCCATGGACATAAGCCAAATTTTGATTTTCGTCCGGACCGGTACGTCCTTCACACTTTGATCATGCCGTTGGAAATACCCTTATTTCGTCTCTCCCCCGTATACGATGGAGGTGTCCATGACCATTTTGTTTTATTTGTCATTTTAACTCAATGGCTGTCTCCGAGCCATAGGTTATCCCTTAGCCATAATGTGTTATCGACCAGGTTGGCGTCCGTGCAACACGGGTAGCGAGCTCCGTTGCACGTGCCCGTCATACCTGTCGCTAACCATTCATTTCTTTCTTATCTTTTATTCATTCTTTCTTTTCACTTGTCCGTTCATTCATTTGATTTATTCACACATTCATTCATTCTTTATTTGTTTATTCTTTCATTCATACATTATACAACTTTCCGTGCGGGAGTCGCCTTGGCGACCCATCGGTCTTATAGTCTTTCAATGTTGCTATGCTCTACTCTGAACGACTATGTTGATAGTCTTCCCGTTCCATTGTTGTAACCCATTCATTATTTCATTGTTGAACGTATAAGGAACATAAACGTAAGCTCGTGTATTAGCACGAGCATGGAGCACGGTACGAGAGATCTCACATTTTTCATGTTCTTTTCCATATTCTATATAAGCATACAAGATGAGATTATTCCCTTAGCTAGGTACGTTGAGTCATTTATTAGCATATGCGGTGTTATCGCCTAGCGATTTTAGCAATAGTGTTCGTATTGTTATGTGTCTAGGCTAAGCAAAGACGGGTTCATCGGAGCCACCCACCTTAGCGATGTTCGCATCGGCCGAGCGATACTCCGAGCGCGCCTTTGAAAGTCTAAGTCTGGATTCCTCTTGACGGGCCAATGTAAGCCTTGCATCGATTCTTCATCAGGTCGATGCAAACTCTTCGGGTCGATGGCTCGTTTGAGTCGTTGCACTTGTCGTTTGAATCGGCGTTCCGCTAGGGCGGAGCGGGTCATTACATAATACACCACTCAAAACAAGTCTCGTCCTCGAGACTTCCTGAGTGCAGGTCATCCTACCTTTCCCTAACTCATGTCGTGTGCGTATCGTAGATAATTCCTATCGACTGGCTTTATCGCTCGATGGCATCGAACCATGCTCGGTACCTCTCCAAGTTTTGTGTCGCATACGTTTGGTCAATTTTATTGAATGGCTTTTCATTCATTTTAGAGTTGATGGTTCTTTTTCAATTGTCGTATTTCTTCGACTTGGTTGCTATTTCGACGTATCATGGGACTGAAACGGCCGCACGAGGTGTGTTGTGATTCTCAAACACGAGAGTCGTAGGCTGAGGCAAACTCACTCATTCGTTCATGCGCATCTCAACACCCACTTGCAGCTGTATTCGAGTTCATCATGTCGCTGAGTTTGGATCGTGCACGCATTTAAGGCGTCCCCCGAATACGTACATTTCAACCAAGCTTAGCGACTAGTGAAGTCGGACAAGCTACTCGTGATAGTTTCGATTTGCCGATCGTTTTGCTAACTTCGATTTAAAACCGAACTTATGTGTGTATCACATATCGTTTATCTCGGTCCTCGAGATGATTTGATTCGCTTCTCAAGCGCTCTTGTCAACAAAATCAATACGATTTCTTCTTAACGGGGTCGACCAAGTCTAAGTACTTTCTGTTCGATTTGAGACTAAGTATCGCACTATGATCGAGTATGTCTTCCAATCAATGATTCAATTTGTTATCCCAACTTTACTTACGCATCATCCATTTCTATCATTTATCTCGTTTAGGCCAATGTCGTTGTCGTTCACGCATACTCTCAGTTCCACGTCCTACTCTAAGTATTGTTGCCCTAAGTCTATCATTCGTCCAGACGATATTGTAATGTCAATCGCACAGGTTCAATCACTCGACATAGGGTCATCCGCCTATCCGCTAGGTCAGCTCACAGGTCATAGTTACAAGTCAAGTCCGTGGCTCATCGTGCAAGGTTGTTGTACGACGCTCGCCCCAAATCCTATGGTCAAACCATTTGTTCGTTTGTACGGGAGTTTTTACCCAAGTTCGTTTCACTTAAATTTCTAAACATCAAGTAGTGTTCCTCCTCACATTCTTCGCTCCAAGTCCGAACTCATATAGGAAAGTCATCCTACGATAGGTTGTTCTCAACCGAATCCTCGACATGTTAATATCGTATGTCCATACTAGTAATTTTTGTAGTCTATCCCTTCAGGTATGTTTGACACAATTCACCTATCCAATTCACGTAGTCGATCACAAGGTCGCCTAGCCTTGCAATAAGTCGTACCCCGATCTCATGCAAGTCTGATTATCCACGGCGGACATGAATCACCATGTCAACATTTCTGCAAAATAATCGTCCTCATCGGGACGTAACTCTTGCGTTGAATCTTGACTTACTCATTTTTGATACGCGGATTGGGTTTACTCAATCCTTAAGTTTTCTTATTCTTCAATCGCAAGTCCTAACAATCCTCGAATTTATCTTCGCTTCAAACCATAAGTCGAAGCAATCAAAATTGCCATGTCAAGGTATTTCGAGTTCGATCATTCCTCCTGGACATGAATCACTATGCCGACGCTCACGCAGAATGATCATCCCAAATCCGACGTGACACATATGCGAGGCTAGAGTTGCGCTCGTGCAAGACAAGATCGTTGTCGTTGTGGTTATCATCGAAAAATCAAGTCACTTCCCTTCCTCATTCCAAACATTCATTTCTATCAAAATTCTCCAACATGGTATCCTTCCAAACAATAACTTCTAACACGATCATCATTCATTGAATCACAGTACCCCTGAGTTATCGTACATCGATCTTTGATACGCCTCAATACCATCGACGATATACATAACCTGACGATCTTCCTTTTGCAATGAATTCCAAGTCGTGTAACTTAATTTCCTCAATTCACATTGTCGCGTGCTAACTCTTCATCGAGCAACATCAATTTTAATTCCTTAGTCATTCTCGTATCTTCAAATCAACGTTTCCTATGCACGCTCTCTTCCGACTGTGCTATTCCCGATCTCGTCCATGAGTAATTCACCTTAACTCAAGTTTCAATCCATTCAACTAAATTTAAAATCGTATGCACGATCTCCTATGTTTCCTCGACCAAGACCTCCATTCGTTTCATGATTCGCACTACGCATTCTTAATTCATCCAAACGATATCTCGTTTGAGACTCTCGAAGTCGAAACCAACTAAACGTTACTCATTCTAAGCCTTGCGCGATATCATCGCTTGCCGACATACTCGTTCTATTCGTAAATCCTTTAGTCTCGCTCGAACAATTTCTATAACGTCCATACACCACTCAGGGTTCGAGCTACTCGACTAGTCATCGACACTCATTCTTATTCTTCTTCGGACCTATCACATACACCACTCGGGTTCAAGTCATTCTACAAATCCTCGAAAGGTTATTCGACTCCCGATCGACATGTCCAATTGTGCGTTCGCTCATTCCTCAAAATCTAAGAACCATTTCCCCGTGTTCGCTTTCGCATCGGTCAAGTAGCGTCTCTATCAACATACGTTCTAAGTCTCCCTTATTCTCGTCCGAGCGATAGTCGATCTCGCTCGCAACTCGTTTGCACCATAAGTCGAGATACGCGACACGCGGACTAAGTTGTGCCGCATAACCATCTCATACGGACTATATTTCGAGTTTGCATGCTCAATTGCTAGGGTCATCATAGGACTAGTTAGGTATGCATGCGACATGTTAACTTTAGCACATGTTTTCATTTAAGACAAGTTGAGATCGTTCGGCACAAAGGCCTTCACCTATCGATCCCGTTCAATCGAGCACTTGTACAATCTTTTGAAAATATTAGACTTATTGTATGGAATATCCCAAGGCACAACGAGAGAGCGTAAATTTCCTTTATTTCCAACCGAGCTTTCAAAACTGAGAAAATTGAAATGAAGTCCAAGGACGTAAAGCCGTGCTCTGATACCAATCTGTCATGCCCCGCTCCTGCAGGAGCGATCGTCCTCGCTAAGGCGTGATGCCGTACGGGCCTAGGTTGCGCCCGTGCAAGGCTAAGTCCAGAAACGGCCGATTTGAGCTAGGCCACAGAGTCGCACAGAGTGTCCCTATTTGCAGCAGAAAATAAATGAACACAAATTGAAGCGAATTCAACTCTTTATTGATATTCAAGAAGTTTACAAGCGGCGCTAGGCCGATATTACAAATCGCTCATGCTCTCTCTCTCTGAAATATAAAAGGCGTGCCAAGTAGCTTACAACATGGAATGATTCAGGGCAATGTTCCGATACATTATGTCCTGTATATGGTGCTACAGCTCCTTGCAACGCTCCAGAGATAGCTCCGCGCCTTAACACGTTCGAGGGAAGCTCCGCACCCAACGACGTCTCCTGCATCCTGCAAGCAGACTGTGGGGTTATCAATACATTGTTATGCACTGGTGGGGAGGCTAGCTCGCTCGCAATGCTATCATTACCAAACACGTTCTATTTTACTTTTGTACACCGTCTATCATTTATTGTCTTTCTAATATTGCCTTTAGGATCAATTTCATGGAATATTTCATAGTCTATCTCGTGTTGTCAAAATACAAGTGTCGCATGGAAATACATGCACAACTTACCCATACTTACCGTCCGGCCTTCTCTGTCTAAAGTAAACCAAGTTAGTCGACAATTCATAGGAAATAACTTAACGTGATTCATGTGAACTTTCAATGTCAAGGACGTGTCCCTGCCTCGGGTCCTAGCGCGTCGTAGGCGTATTTTCTAACTCCTTTGCCGAAGTACTCTAGATTATCTAGTGTGTTATATTCAAGCCTATTCAGAAGGCACACCATTTAGTTAACTTAGACTACTTTGATTTCAATGCAAGGACTTGCACGTAGATTGCCACCAGCAAAGCCCACTTAATCTATATGCATCGGTCGCTGGCATCACAAGCCAATTTGGACATATTTTCCCTTGGTAATATCTCACATATCATGGCGTGCGGCTTGGGACACCCTGATAGTCTTTTGAAATACCCGGCCTTACGTCTTCCTGGGTGGCCAAGCCCACCCCCAGGCCATGGACATAAGCCAAATTTTGATTACCGTCAGGACCGGCACGTCCTTCACACTTTGACCGTGCCGCTGAAAATACCCTTATTTCGCCTCTCTCCCGTATACGATGGAGGTATCCACGACCATTTCGTTTTATTTGTCATTTTAACTCAACGGCTGTCTCCGAGCCGTAGGCTATCCCTTAGCCATAATGCGTTATCGACCAGGTTGGCATCCGTGCAGCGCGGGTAGCGAGCCCCGTTGCACGTGCCCGTCATACCTGTCGCTAACCATTCCTTTCTTTCTTATCTTTTATTCATTCTTTCTTTTCACTTGTCCGTTCGTTCATTTGATTTATTCACACATTCATTCATTCTTTATTTGTTTATTCTTTCATTTATACATTATGCAACTTCCCGTATGGGAGTCGCCTTGGCAACCCATCGGTCCTATAGTCTTTCAATGTTGCTATACTCTACTCGGAACGACTATGTTGATAGTCTTTTCGTTCCATTGTTGTAACCCATTCATTGTTTCATTGTTTAATGTATAAGGAACATAAACGTAAGCTCATGTATTAGCATGAGCATGGAGCGCGGTACGAGAGATCTCATATTTTTCATGTTCTTTTCCATATTCTATACAAGCTACAAGATGGGATTATTCCCTTAGCTAGGTGCGTTGAGTCATTTATTAGCATGCACGGTGTTATCGCGTAGCAATTTTAGCAATAGTGTCCGTATTGTTATGTGTCTAGGCTAAGCAAAGACGGGTTCATCGGAGCCACCCACCTTAGCGATGTTCGCATTGGCCGAGCGATACTCCGAGCGCGCCTTTGAAAGTCTAAGTCTGGATTCCTCTTGACGGGCCAATGTAAGCCTTGCATCGATTCTTCATCAGGTCGATGCCAACTCTTCGGGTCGATGGCTTGTTTGAGTCGTTGTACTTGCCGTTTGAATCGGCGTTCCGCTAGGGCGGAGCGGGTCATTACACTACTGGTCTGGTCAATGCCATATTTTTTTGCTTACTCCGTCAGACCAACTGTCATCCGAAGTTCACTCCCATGAGATCGTCGTGGATAAACTTAATTTTTCCCTCTCTATTTTTTTAATCCTTTTCTAAGACCATCAATCCATGTCTTCAAATTAAAAAAATTCCCTCAAAATTCATCTCAAACCAAGTCTCAAATTGTATTTTCTCAATTTTTTTGAGAAAATGAGGATGGATCCTCAAATTTGAAGGAAAAGAGATAAAATCCTTAAATTTAGGGATCCATTATTCATAACCATTTTGTCCTCCAAGTTATAGTTAATTACTAATATATTCTACATATATTAAATACTAAATTTAATTAACTTAGCATATTTTCTACTGGAAATTGCTGAGAAACCCAATTTGGGGGTTGGGTTGTATAAAAAATCCACCGGCAGGATGGGTTTTATGAAATGCCCAAAATTATATAATTCTATGTCAAATATTCAAAGATTCCCTTTAGATGCTATGTATTTACAGAATTGACATTTTTATAGTACCAAAAATACCCTTTCGCGCAAATTTGGTCATATATATGATTTTGAATTAAAAAGTCAGATATGGATTATGATTTTCGTCTTCTTCTTCTTCTTCACGAGAGATCTGAATTCCATTGCTCTCATCTTCAGCAGAGATCGCAAAGATCGTTCGTAGTTCATTGTGATTTTTCTCAGTCGAACTTTGATCATCGCTCACCATCATCGCTCATCATCATCATCATCATCGTGGAGAGATTTAAAGTTTTCTGGTGATTAGGTCAATTATGGAGAGAAGATCTTCTTCTTGTCTTTTTATAGATCTTACAACAATATGAGAATTCAGATATATAGAAATTTATTCATCATCTTCGCATATCTTAAATTTTTTGTTGAGTTTGAATTTGTTATGAAGATTTATAACTGAGAAACGATTAGAGAGATATTTAATCTCGTTCTTTTCTGAGAATATGAAGGCGAATGATATTTATCGTGCTAATATGACTGGAATTGTCATCATCCGTTCACTTATCACAGAGAAAGAGCATTCTCTGTCATATTTAGACGGAGAATGCTCATTCTCTATTAGTTTTGGACGGAGAATGGCCAATTTCCTTGAGAATGATCATTCTCTATGAGTTTTAGATGGAGAATGATCATTCTCATGCGTTTTAGCATGGGGAATGTTATTCTCCGTTTAATATAAAATGGAGAATGGCATTCTCCGTATTAAATTAGATGGAGAATGATCATTCTCATGTGTTTTAACACGGGAATGTCATTCTTCGTATTAAATTATATGGAGAATAACATTCTCATGTTTTTTAACATTGATAATGCTATTCTCCGTATAATTTAACATGAAGAATGAACTTCTGTTTGTAATGTAATACGATGAATGACATTCTCCATTTTAAAATAAACGGAGAATGGTTATTCTCATGCATTAAAACACTGGAATGACTATTCTCCATGTAATTTAATACGGAGAATGGCATTCTCAGTTAGTTTTAGACGGATAATAATTATTCTCCGTTAGTTTTAGACGAAGAATGATCAGAAATGTGTTGTCCTGTTTTGTGATCTCTTATGTTTTGTGTTATCAGGAGGGGGAATGGATTCAAGTTGTTTAGTTAATCTCTGTTTCAAGGGAGGCATAGTTTTCTACCGTATCACATATGAAAGTACCGTGGAATTTTTAAAGTATCAAGTGTGCGATCGATGGACTTCTTTGGATCCACTTTTCTTTCGTTTGAAGCTTTTGCATTCCGATGGGACTGAACTGTACGTTGACAGTGATTTTTGGCTTCGGTCATTAGTTGGGGTTTCCATGGTACCCATGACGTGAGCTTTGATCTATTTGTGGAGCAAGTATACTCTCCATATTCCTCATCGGCATCCTTTCCTTGTCAAAGCACTCCCATGGGACCTTCGTCTTCCTCTGTTAGTTCTTTGAGTAGATATTCTCCTACTGTAAAGGATAAACGAGTAGTAGAATTTTATGAGGGCTCAATTAAGACAGTAAAGAAGAGAAAATTAGATATATGGCCTGGATCAATTACCGACGTTGGTCAGATTTTTCTAAATGGTGTTGAAGAAGTTAGGCACGCTGTTAGGAAGGTATGTTTTGAATCTCGTCATCCATTCCATATTTTAAAATTTGAGCTGGGGAGGTACACTGTTTGCTGCAAGAATTACAAGAACCATGCTTGTTTATAGAGCTTCCATGCTATATCCATAAAGGAGAATGGTCCCTTTTTCATGTGCTTGTGCCTTGACTTCCTTCTTAATTAATTTTTTTTCCTGTACAAAGATGGTTATAAACAAGCAGTTAAGAAGATATATGATCTGAATTGTGGTCATGTTGTGAATTGGATGGATAAAAAAACCTGAACATTGGTCAAATCTATTCTTTTTCAGATGTAGATACGGCGAGATTGCTTCTAGTTGTACGGAGTCATTCAATGCATGGATAAAGGCTGAGAAGAAAATGCCTATTTCAGCACTTGTAAACGTTATCTGAGTGAAGATGATGAAGATGATTTCAGATCGCCACAAGAATACAATTGATTTAAATAGCAAATTGACTCCATACGTCGAGAATATGCTGAAGCAGCTTACAGATGATGGCATGTCTTATAAGGTATATCGGTCTGGTGATTTCGAGTTTGAGGTGATGGCAGATACTTCCTCACACCTAGTAAATCTTCTTGATTGGCATTGTATTTGTCGCAGATGGAAGGTATATGGATTCCCATGCAACCATGCAATCCAATGCATCAGATTTGGTTCATAAAAATCAGTTTATGATTTTGTGGAGCAGTATTGGATATCAGATTTCTACAAGAAGCTATATTTATGTACAATTCGTCCAGTTCTAGATTGTGAAAAATAGTTTGAAAATAATCCAACTGACTTGGTTCTACCACATGTTCCGAAACGGGGCCCCGGCCGTCCAAAGGCAGATCGTTATAAGAGCAACTATGAGAACAAGAAAAAAAAGAAGAGGAAGATGAGGTGCCAGAATTGCCTTGATTTAGATAATCACAATCGCACCACTTGCCCTCTCCCCCTACGTCCTTCTACGGGGGTCGAGGGGGTAGCGCCCCCTCGTTAATACATATTTAGCCCTTCTTTCTTTTATATAATTGTATTTTGAACACATTTCCTACATTTTTTATATCAATGGTGCTATTTTAAAGTCTGTTATATCTAATGTTTCATAATTTTTTGACTGCATAATGGCAATTCTTCGTGTAATTTTACACGGAGAATAACATTCTTCGTTTCAAATTACACGGAGAATAGCATTCTCATTCGTTCTAACAATGGAAATGTCATTCTCCGTATAATTCAACACGGAGAATGACATTCTTCGTTTTAAATTACACGAAGAATGAACATTCTCATGCGTTTTAACACTTAGAATGCCATTCTCCGTGTTAGATCAACACGGAGAATGGAATACTCTGTTTCAAATTACACGGAGAATAACATTCTCATTTGTTTTAACACTGGAAATGCCATTCTCCGTGTAATTCAAGACGAAGAATGAGATTCTTCGTTTCAAATTACATGGAGAATAATATTCTCATTCATTTTAACACTGGGAATTCCATTCTCCATGTTAGATTAACACGGAGAATGGAATTCTCTGTTTCAAATTACATGGAGAATAGCATTATCATTGGTTTTAACACTGGGAATGCTATTCTCCGTTTTAACTATACGGAGAATGTCATTATTAGTTTAATTAAAATCGAGAATGCCATTCTCCGTGTTAGATTAACCGGAGGATGAACATTTTTATACATGTTAACATGGAGGATGACATTCTCCGTGTAATTAAACGGAGAATGCCAATCTCCGTGTTAAATATCATGGAGAATATCATTCTCCGTGTAATTTAACATGGAGAGTGAACATTCTCATGTGTTTTAACACTGAGAATGCCATATTCTCCGTGATTTATTATAGAAGACACCGCAGATGTTACAAAATATACAAACAGAGAAAAATAAAATTCAAACAGAAGTTATAGAAAGAAGTTCTTTTATTAATATGTCTACAAAGGATCTATTACAGATTCAGAAAGACTTATACTGTTCTTCTACAAAGGATCTATTATAAAGACTCATATTGTTCTTCTAGAAAGCATCTATTACAAATTCAGAAAGGCCTAAAAAAGTCTATAATAGGGTTAATCTTAACAGAAGCGCAACCCTTATTCTTCTTGGTGCACATACTAGAAGATTGATCTCCATCGAAGCGTATTTCTCCTTTCTTGTATGCGTAACCTCGAATGCCCAAATGAGCAGGGCAGAGCACAACCTGTGGCTCTTCCAGCATACCTGTGGCTCTGCCAGCATAAGGGAATGCTAGACTGTTACTGAGAAGGGCATAGTATGACCCCCCAACTTTTTGACAAAGTACGAGGACTGCCAAGATGTTGTCCAGGTTCGAACAAGGTGTTCCAATGCATCTCGAGATTCACTACTACGTATTCTTCTACAAGGACATAACTACTTTGAACGAAGAGATCCACAGCCAACAGCCAACTGATGCTATGCCATTCTTCTCTTAAAGCTAAGTCAGGTTCGTACATAATGGGAATGCTATGAAGATGATGGAGTTTGCTCCTTAAGAAACCCCTTTTTATAGGATATATTGTCCAATAAATGCAGATGAACCTAATAGTCAGCATAATGAATCTCATTTAATAGGTTTGTTACAGGTGGATGCCATGCTACAAACTTCTCAACTTTCCCCCAATAAAGAAGGTGGCATTTAAGAGTTGTTACAGGTGGATGCCATGCCGCAAACTCCTCATTTAATAGGTCCGTTGTGTGTAATTTAAAACGGATAATGGTCATTCTCATGCGTTTTAAATTACACTTTAATTATACGGGGAATAGTCATTCTTATGCGTTTTAACACGGAGAAAATCATTATCCGTGTAAATTAACAAGGAGAATAAAAAAGAGAATGATATTCTTCGTGTTTTTATATTCGGAGAATGACACTCTTCGTGTAATTTAACACAAAGAATGATCATTTCATGCGTTTTAACACTGGAAATGGCCATTCTCCGTATAATTTAACATGGAGAATAGTATTCTCTATTTTAAATTACACGAAAAATAGTATTCTCATTTGTTTTAACACTAAGAATGCCATTCTTCATGTAATTTAACACGGAGAATGACATTCTCCGTTTTAAATTACAGGAAGAACAAAAATTCTCATGTGTTTAAACGTGGAATATCATTATCCGTTTAATTCAAGATAGAGAATGACATTCTCCGTTTCAAATTACACGGAGAATAGCATTCTCATTCGTTTTAACACTAAGAATGCCATTCTCTGTGTAAATTAACACGAAGAATGTCATTATCCGTTTTAAATTATACGAAGAATGAACATTCTCATACGTCTTAACACTATGAATGCTATTCTCCGTATAATATAAACGGAGAATAGCATTCTCCGTGTTTTTATAAACGAAGAATAACATTCTCCGTTTTAAATTACAGGGAGAATGAACATTCTCATTCGTTTTAACACTGGGAATGTCATTCTCCGTTTCAAACTACACAAAGAATGAACATTCTCATTCGTTTTAATACTGAGAATGTCATTCTCCGTGTAATTCAACACGGAGAATGACATTCTCCGTGTTTTTATAAACGGAGAATGGAATTCTTCGTGTAAATTAACATGAAGAATATCATTCTCATTCATTTTAACACTGGGAATGTCATTCTCCGTGTAATTTAACATAAAGAATGATCATTCTTCGTATAAATTAACACTAGGACTGACCATTTAAAAATGATATATAGAACAATGTAAAAGACAGAGAAGATGTAACAAAAGACGCATACACCCATTCAAAAATGATATATATAGAACAATGTAAAAGATAGAAGATGTAACAAAAGAAGCATACACAGAAGAACAAAAGTCAAATATAAGAATAAAAAGAAGTTATTAGCCCATTTACGATGTAACTTTCATAATGGTTTCGGCTGATACATTTTCACTTTAAAGCAACCTCTTAGCCCATTTCAACCTAACCGTTGTAATTTTTTCGTAAATTTTATCATCATTTCCTTTTGTTGGTACTGTGAAGGGAGAATTCATCAAGCACTTCATAAAGTATGCCGTGTACAAGAGGCAGTTGGGTGCTTTCTATTGTGGGTAGTTTGTATGAAAAATCGTATGTGTGCTATCGTACTCCACCATAGCCTTGCAACTCCTCCTCATCTTCTCAACTTTTCTCCTGACAATAGGCTCCAAGTCTGTCCTCACGAATTCTGTATCTTTCTTGTCCTTGTCGTACGTGTTGGACACCAAGGAGTTGTAGTGTGCCCACACGTAGGAGCTCAAGTTGAATGTGAGCAGCGTGTAGTGTTTGCTGGATATATTAAACAGTGGGATGAATATCTACTCTATGTCTATCTGTAAATCCAAGATAAAATTTTCTACATCTGTTTTGAAATTGGTAAGGGTGCCGGCGGTTGCATCTTTTTTATGCGCTTGTTCAATGATGGACTATTTGTCAAAAACAAAATACAATATCATGAGTTACTTTCATCGGTGTTCACATGATATGGATTTTCATTTTTTGATTCTTACCAATGTATGGGGCATCATGAATGCAGCCCACTTATATTATACCTCCTGTGAACTTGACTGTTCTTCCCTTCTATTCCTGTCTTGAATTAGTTTCATCTTGCTTATTAATACATTGAGTATTCCAACTTCAATGTCTTGATAATCGAAGATGTCTTGTAAGTCTACTGCTGTCAGGATGATAGCAACTCCATATTGATCTTTGCCAGCCGCGTATATAACATTACTGTACATAAATTTATTTTAGATTAAATTAACAGAAATTTATCAGAAATAATTGTGAAAAAGACTAGAAAAAAGAGAGTTCAGAATACATACAGTTGAGTGTTCTTGTTTGGAAATACGATTTTCTTGTAAAGCTTCTACAGCTCTTCATCTGCATCATTCCAAAGTCTTAAGTCCTTGCATTCCTTTAGTATATCACCATTCTTTATTAGTTAAGCAATTCTGTCATCTTTTTCGGCTTTCGGATCAACCTTCTTATTGTTTCTTTTCATTCTGGGCTGAGTTTTTTTTCTTTCGGATCGGCATTAATCTTCCGCTTTTTATTAGCCTCCATTAATGTTTTCTTACCCAATAGAGTAAAATCATCATCGGCTAATACTGCTGGTGGTTTTGCCAACCTCTTTTGTTGCGGCCTTTCTCTTTTTTTGGTTACTACTGGATCATTAAGTTCAGCAGATTGTTGTTTAGCAGCTTGTTGAGGCTCTTTAAGCTGCAATACTACAATTATGGCTTGAAGATCAACAATTTTTGTATCCTTTTCAATGGCTTCTTTATTAAAAAATTTAACTTTCTCTTGAAGGTCGCTTTTCTCCTTAACGAGCCTTATTTTGCTTCTTAAGGTGCTCTGTATTTGCACTGATATAAAAAAAATCAATGAAAGGGAAAATGTTAATAAAAAAAGAGAAAAAGAAAAGATCAATCTCCGTGTAATTTAACACGGAGAATGGTCATCCCCATGCATTTTAACACTTGGAAAGACCATTCTCCGTGTAATTTAACACGAAGAATGACCATTCTCCGTGTAACTTAACACGAATGATGGCATTCTCCGTGTAACTTAACATGGATAATGGCATTCTCCGTGTTAATTTACACGGAGAATGGTCATACTCATGCATTTTAATACTATAATGACCATTCTCTATGATAGTTACACTAGAATGACCATTCTCCGTGATAGTTGCACGGAGAATGGCATTCTCCGTGTTAATTTACACAGAGAATGGTCATACTCATACGTTTAACACTAGAATGACCATTCTCCGTGATAGTTACATGAAGAATGGTAAATAATGGCATTCTCCGTGTAACTTAACACGGAGAATGCTATTATCCGTGTAATAAAAAGAGAATGAACATTCTTCTTTTAGCTGACATGGAGAATGGAATTCTCCGTGTTTTAAACACGGAGAATGGTCATTGAGAATGGTCATTCTCATGCATTTTGACACTGAGAATTTCATTCTCCGTGTAATTTAACACGGAGAATAGCATTCTCTATTTTAATTTAAATAGATAATAACCTTCCTAGTGTCAAAATGATAGAGAATGATCATTATCCATTTCAAATAACACGGAGAATGTCATTCTTCGTATTTTTATACACGGATAATGGCCATTCTCCTGAACTATAACACGGAGGATAACAAATCAAAAATTTAAAATAGAAAGATTTTACCTTGTGCCTGTAGCTCTTTAACATTGTCGATGAGCCGTGCCATATCAGCAATAATAACATAATTCTGCTTTCTCAAATCCTCCAATTCATGCATAGAGCCTTCCATCACAATATTGGCTGTACGTTGTTGTGCTTCTTGTGCCTCGAGCTCTTTCAGCTTTTTTTTGAGTTTCTTGTTCTCAAGTTTGGCTGCACGTAACTGCGCTTCTTGTGCCTCCATCTCTTTTAACTTTTCTTTGAGTTCTTCATTATGCATAAGAATATCAGAATGATGTCTTCTCAAATCCTTCAATTCCTGCACTGAATCCTCCATCACAGCGTCCATTTCATCATGCTGTGGTATCTGTTGTTCAGCAAAATTATCCCTACCTGTTATTGTTGTTCCTCTCCCTCATTTTCAACTTTTTGTATATATGGCTCATCTTCTTTGTGTCATTCTTCTTTCCCAACAGATATAACCAGATCTTTGAATACCATCTTTGATTTCAAGTTGCTGTGATAATCGACCCTAACGAAGTTTGAGATTTCGTACCCATTCCATGTGAAAAATCTTGGGTAATTGGAATTGGGTCGAACTTCCTTTTCACAAATGTACTATGTTCTGCAAACCAATAGAGGAAGTATATTGTGCAACCTTCCATTTTGGAGTAAGCACTGGAGTAATCCCCCTTTAGTTTTACTTGTAGTCCTTTTGATGCCATCCATTACATATGCCAAGATTAACCTTGGCCAGCATATACTGTTGATGGCGTCCACACTGTCTACCAAGGCAAAGAAGTTGTATGGCAAATCTGTACCGCTGGTCTTTGTGAAGAATGAAGTTTGGCACAAGTTAAAGATTATTATCTTGACAAAATCTTCTGGATTAACAGCTTTATCTCCGCGATGAAACCGATACAACAATTCAAGGAACTTCTATCTCACTTCCTTATTAGTGACTTTTGAGTGTGTGCCCTTGGAATTAGTCAGCAATCTTGTAAAATGATTTCTATACAGGCTGAAAGAGTCTGGTGGTGGGGGCTGCTGCTGTTTTTCTATGATTAATTTTTTGTAAATAACATCATTATCGCTTTCTTCCTTCAGCGGTAGACCGAAGATGACTGCCATATCGTCGATGCTTGGCGCGATTTAAATAGTGGTGCTCAATTCAAAGTACCCGGCGCCATCTTTGTCTTCTTTGTAAGTTGCAATTAAATTCTCAAGCCCTTCCGTTACCTTAGCCAATTCGGAGACGTGGACTCTTTTTTGGTAGAAAATCTCGACAAAATTTCAGAAATCGGTATTCTTTAAGGAATCAATAACTGGCTCAGGTAAACGGCCACCATCTATATTGACTCCTCCACAAGATTTAGCATTATTTTGAAAGTAGAACGGAAAACTCTTGATTCCTTATTCCTGACATATTTTTTCTACAAAGCAAAAAAACAAAAATTTAGGTTTCTGTCAACTGTTCTCCGTCGATATAAAACATAGAATACCCATTCCCCATCAATTTGACACGGAGAATGACCATTCTCTGTGTTAATTAACACGGAGAATGGCCATTCTTATAGGTTTTAACACTGGAAATGACATTCTTCGTGTAATTTAACACGGAGAATGTTATTCTCCGTTTTAACTTACACGGAGAATGAACATTCTTTGTGTAAAAGAACACGGAGAATAGCATTCTCGTTTGTTTTTACACTGGGCATGCCATTCTCAGTATAATTCAAGACGGAGAATGAAATTCTTCGTGTAAATTAACACGGAGAATAACATTCTCATTCGTTTTAACTCTGGGAATGCCATTCCTCCCGTGTAATTTAACACAGATAATGACATTCTTCGTTTATAAAAACACGGAGAATAGTATTCTCATTCGTTTTAACACTGAGAATACCATTCTCCGTGTAATTCAACTTGAATTCTCCGTGTAAATTTAGATGGAGAATGACATTCTCATTCGTTTTAATACTGGGAATGTCATTCTCCGTGTTAAATTAAACGGAAAATAGCATTCTCCGTTTCAAATCACAAGGAGAATAACATTTTTATTCGTTTTAACACTGGAAATGCTATTTTTCGTGTAATTCAACACAGAGAATGATCATTCTCCGTTTATAAAAACACGGAGAATAGCATTCTCATTCGTTTTAACACTTGTAATGCCATTCTCCGTGCTAGATTAACACGGAGAATGGAATTCTCTGCATTCTCCTTTCAAATTACACGGATAATGGCATTATTATTCGTTTTAACACTGGAATGCCATTCTCCATGTAATTTAACACGGAGAATAGCATTCTTCATTTCAAATTACATGGAGAATGTCATTATTCATTTAAATTAACACGAAGAATGAACATTCTCATGTGTTTTAACACTGAGAATGTCATTCTCCGTTTCAAATTACACGAAAAATGTCCATTTAAATTAACAAGGAGAATGAATATTCTCATGTGTTTCAACATTGAAAATGCCATTCTTCGTGTTAAATTAAACAGAGAATAGCATTCTCCGTTTATAAAAACACGAAGACTAGCTAGCATTCTCATTCGTTTTAACACTTGTAATGCCATTCTTCGTGCTAGATTAACACAGAGAATGGAATTCTCCGTTTCAAATTATACGGATAATAGCATTCCCATTTGTTTTAACACTGTGAATGCTATTCTCCGTGTAATTTAACACGGAGAATGGTCATTCTCCATTTCAAATTACATGAAGAACAACATTCTCATTCATTTTAACACTGGAAATGCTATTCTCCGTGTAATTCAACATGGAGAATGACATTCTCCGTTTATAAAAATATGTAGGATAGCATTCTCATTCATTTTAACACTGAGAATGCCATTCTCCGTTTAATTTAACACGGAGAATAGCATTCTCTGTTTCAAATTACACAGAGAATGTCATTCTCCATTTAAATTAACACGGAGAATGAACATTCTCATGTGTTTTAACACTGAAAATGCCATTCTCTGTTAAATTAAACGAAGAATGATATTATTGATTTAAATTACACAGAGGATGACTTTTCCAGTGTAATTTGACAGGGAGAATGAACATTCAAATGCGTTTTAAGATGGAGAATGTCATTTTTTGTGTAATATATACAGAATTAGCGAACATAAACTCAAAGTTATACATTCTATTTGTACTTTTTTTTGCACTTCTTTTTGCTTGGCATCATTTTTTTTTTCTTATGTGCAACTTTCTTAGAATAGGGTTTTCATTGCTCTCCATCTTTTCCTTTTAGATTTTCTGCAACTGGTGCATCTTCTCTAATTGGTGATGCTGCCGCTAATGATTCTGCCGCTGATGCCGACATGGTGTGAAGATTGCGAATGGAGAGGAAGGTTTGAAGATTTTTGAGGAGAATGACCTAGGTTTGAGAACAGAGCAGCATATGGAAGAAGAGGAAGAAACGAAACCGTTTTTTTTAACATTAGGATTCGGGGGTGTTTTGAATTAATTAGAAGGGAAAAAAGGTCATTAGAACCCGCTTTATATATTTCTCGCTAATTCTGGGCACGCGATAAAACGTTATTTTGCGGTGGGTTTTACATAAAACTTTTGCAATTTTTGGGAATTTCATAAATTTTCCCTTTTCTAATTTATAATTATAAATAATATATTAATTATAATTAAAATATTCTTGTTGAGATCTTCAAATAGAATCTAATATTGAATATATTTGTAGTATTCTTTTAATAGATTCATTTGATTAATAAAATAATATTTATATAATTTGGCAGAAATTAATAGAATAAATCAAACTTTCAAAAACTAAAATACAAACATAAACAAGTACATCAAAATTTAAAATAACACAACTAATTATATAATATTACATAATATAAATAATATAGAATAATATAATATTATCTATAAATATTATAAAATAACATTAATGCATATGATTATATTAGATAGTTGTATAGATATAAATAGTATAATATTTTCTCGGTAAATAATACTAATAATATAACATTAATGTATATGATTATAATAAATAGTTGTGAAGAAATAAATTTATGTAGAAATAAATAATGGTCGTTTATCATTTGAGGATTGATGGGTTGGAGATGTAAATTTTTGCAGATGGCATAACATAGATTTTTTTTTTGAGTCCTCAAATTGAATTTTTTTAAGAATGGGTTGGAGATGGCCTAAGTACAAATTTTTTACTCCAACTTTTTCTTATGGTATTTTACTCTAATATTTTTCTTCCATTCTTCTGTTAACTAACATGTCGTTATGTAACAAAAGAAAAAAAAAACATTTAAAAAAATTGTTCGTCTAGCCTTCCATGCTAGTGTTTTTTAACTAATATTTTATCACACTTTCTTATGAAAGGAATTATTGGTCCTCGCACAAGTAGGAAAAGATATTGAAATTTTATATCAATAGACTTATATATGCTTAAAAGTTAACCCATTGGTGAATTAAGTCCAATTTGTTTTTAAAAGACTCAACTATATATCCTAAACTTTGGAAGAATCACAAATACGAAGAGAGGGGATGAAGAAAGATTGACGGATGATGAGTTTGGATAGAGGAACAACTGATGGTGACGAGTTTGGGATAAGAGAGGAGAAGAATGAGTGGATGATAAAATAAGTCATTTTCAAAAAAAATTTCAACAAAGGGGTGTTTAATCTATATTTATATGTTATATATGTATGCGTATTTTCAAGATATCACGTTTCTCGCTAATTTTGTATTTTCGCGCCCCACTAGATTTTCTATTTCAGAGAGCCAACATCCCAACCCAACCATTATTACAAAATACTAAATACTAAATTCTAATACAAATCTTCTTTATGAATCTGAACCCTTAACCTAATCTAAGCTATTGTACGTAAATGACACCCCCTCCATGTTTCTCCCATATATACACCCATAGAGCTCCCTATCATTTTTTGTACTTTGAAATATGTAGCTGGCCTAGTCCGTCCCTACTTGTCAATATTCTGGTTATGGGACGTGACATAGGTTCTAATGGTGGCCCATGCAGGTCTGATTTACCAGATATGTGGGGGTTAATGATCGTTGATCTTTCATGTTCCCTTGATTTGATCTTTGTGTCCCTTAACTTTTAGGGACACTATTTTTAATCTATTCGATTATTTTGTTTGGGTTCTGCCGATAGCAGGTCAGCAATCTTCTGTTAGGCCAGTTTTGGAGGATCAGTCTCAACAATCAGGAGCAGAGCCGAGAGTCGACCTAAATGTAACAATGTCCGTCCATCCCGACCAGCCAGATATGTCCGTACAGTCAACAGTCCGAGCAGAGGTAATATCAGATCATCCCGATGTGCACGTATTCCTAGTGATTATGAAGGATATGATGGAGTCACAACAACAACGAGATCTCATTCTTCAGCAGAGTATTAAGATGCTGATAGACCGTTGTGGGCAAGGAATACCAGAGGTATTTCAAGCCGAGAACCTGCAGCCAGAAGGAGTACAAATTGGAGCCAAACAGTACCATTCATGTAGTCAGTCAACATATCGAGCCCGACCTACTGTAGAGGCGGTACCTGTCATCCAGAGTGAACAATGAATCTTAAATATATTGTCTATATGCTGCTAGGGTATTTCTAGGTTAATAAAGTCAAATTGGTGAACATTAGTCAAACTTCTGCTAATTGGTCAACTTGGCATGTTTTTAGTCTAACCTAGGGTTTGGCCAAATTAGGCTATTAAGTGAGCTAAGATAATGTGGTACAAAAACCTTATCCTTAACATGGGTTTTACAACTTTATATAGTTATCTACCCTATAGTGAAAATTATGAATACTAAATCTTTATCAATTTCATTAGAACATTATAAATAAATAAATAAATAAATAAATAATATATATATATATATATATATATATATAATATATATATATATATATATATATATATATATATATATATATATATATATATATATATATATATAAAATATATATATATATATAATATATATATATATATTATATATATATATATATATATATAATAAAAAATGTGGGTATGGATCCCTCAGGCTGGAGCGCTCACGCTCCCTGAGTCCAACACCGTCGGCCCCGGTCGGTGGCCGGCCGCCGTCGGACGCCACCCCCCAGCTGGGTGCCTCCCTTCTTCCCCGGCCTCTTCTGTCCTGCCGGCCGGCGGGGTTCCCTCCGGGCGCCCCTCCCTAGTGGAGGCGCGTGCCCGACATGCGGGGGTCTACCCCCTTCCTTTCCCCTCCCCGGCGCAGTCGCCGTCCCTGGCGCCGGAGGCGTCGGCGTGCTCGTCAACCGCGGCCGTCTCTGGTTCCATCCCTCCTCGGCCCTCCGCCAGCCCCCATTGGCGCCTCCCGTGCCGCACGGCCACCCCCTGGTCCGCTACGCCTCCCTACCGCCGTCCCTCCCATTGTGCAGCTCTCCCCTTCGGCTGCGGCTCCTCCCACCGCTTCCATCGCCCTGAGCCGGCCCTCTGGGCCTCAGGCTGCGTTCGGCTCGGCGCCTCCCCCTTCCTCGGCGCTCGGCGCCCCAGCGGCATCGGAGCCCAGCCCCGCACCGCCTTATTTCCCTTCGGATCCTCCGCCGGGTCTGGGACCCGCGACTTCTCCGGCTGAGGAGCCATCTGCCCAGTCAGCCGCCTTTCTCCAGTCGCCTCCCCCTCCAGCCCCTCTCCCTGCCTCGGCTGAAGGCCTCCACGCCACCTCAGTTCCCGCGCCCGACGTCTTTGCTGCCCAGAAGCACGCATCCGCCACGTCGGGCTCACCCCCACCGTCTCTTCCGGCTAGGGCGCCCTCCGCATTCGGAGGACCCTTTCTTCCGGCACATCCCCTCCCCTCGCCTCACCCTGCGTCGGACCCCCCTGCCGGCGCCACCCCTCGCTCCGGCAGTGGCTACCCCCCCGGGGTTCCCTCCAGCCGCGTCTCTTCTTGCCTCGGTCGAAGACCCATCGTCGCGCCGGCCCCCTCGTCGGCATTGGCCTACTACCAGGACCCCACCTCGCTTTGTTGGTTCTAGTACTATCCTCCGGTCCAGGAGGCAGCAACCCACTGGCACTTCACCGCCCTCGACGGTTCTGGGTTCCCCACCGCACCCATCTCTGGAGGCTCGGGTTTCCCCGCTGCCACGTCTTGGTGCCGGTGTGGCCGGTGTCGTCCTCCTTGGCCGTGACGGCCTCCCACACGCCAGAGTTGAGCTTCCCAACGCGCGTGCTCCCCTGGCCGGCCAGCGCGCCCGGATCCTCCCCTCCGTCGTGCTCCTCCTCCGGGGCGAGCCCCCTTCCTCTTCTGTTCGATGCCGCCCGCCGCGACTCCTCTCCTGCGTCCGTTGCTCACCCCCCCCGGTCGAGAACCCCCTGCCGGCACGATCGTGCATCGACTGCTCCGATGCCCTACGGCTGTCCCCTGAGGCCCCGCGATCGAACCCCCACTCTGGCGTGGTGACGTCTCCCGCAGCCGCTGCGGCGTTGCTCGACGTGTTTTTCGGCGTCGTGGGGCGTCCCGAGGCGCCCCCCTCGGTCCTCGCGTCCGCTGCCCCTTCGGGCCACGCGCCCCGTCCTCGGGCCCACCCCCACATGCCTCATCAGGACTAGCTCCCGTGGGCCACGTGCCCCCCTAATTCGTGCAGCTGTCCCCCTTAGGGCCTCGGGCCCAACAACCCCGCTCCCCGCTCGTTTTCAAATATGGATTGATGGTTCGAAATTTCAAAATTGAACCTTTGAAATTTCGATATTACAGTTTTTGTTATTTCAAAATTTTGGGTTCCAAAATTTCTGATTTTCGAATTTTACCCTCTCTTATTCCTACCTTGTCAATCTCGGACCGTTTTGTGTTTCCAGGTCCTGTACTTTCTTGTAACGCTATTTCTGAGCTACCTTCTTTTCAATAAAATGTCTTTTGTTAAATATATATATATTTTATATATATACATACGTACATATAATTTTTTTTATTTTTTTAATATATATATATATATATATATAAATATATATATATATATATATATATATATATATATATATATATATATATATATATATATATATATCCTGTGCTGCCTCGGGCATCGTATCATCGTATATATATATAATGGGAAAGGGTCTGGGAAGAGGCAGGGGCTCCGTCCGTCAGCCCTCCCCCCTCTGTTCGCCGCTGCCCCCGCCAGCCTTGTGGCCGGGTGGCTCGGGTGGCCTAGCGGCCCCCTTGGCCTGGCAGCATCGTCGGGGGTCTTCTTCCCCCTCGGTGACGCTTCCCAATTCTTTTTCCCTCCCCCGAGCCACCCTGGCTGGCCGGGGCTCCCCTGGCCGGGCGGCCTTCCGCCGGGCAGCCTATCTCATCCTTTCATCCATCCGGGCGGGCTCCCCTACCTATATCCCCCCCACCGCAGACGGACTCGGCGGTGCCACCGGGCGCGACGCCAGGCGGCTGGTCCTCCTCCGTCGCTGGCGGTTCCCATAGTCGTTCCTCCTCCCCACCTTGCCCCTCCGCCAGGTCGGAGCCGCGTCGCGCAGGTCCCTCTCATCCCGGCGTCTCTCCCTCTTGCGGCTTCGCTCTCGTGGCCGGCATCTCTTCCCCTCGCCGCCCCCCAGCCTCTCCTCCCCCCGCGGTGGCGCCTCCCCGAGTTTTCCACTCTCCAGTGGCCGAAACCCTACATTCCTCTGGCTCCCGGCGGTTCGACAGCGTCTCCCGCCT